>CM060626.1:17530917-17550917 GCA_030578275.1 Meda fulgida
AAACCAACCCACACACACACACACACACACACACACACACACACACGCACACACGCACACGCACACACACACACACGCTGAGGAGAAACAGAATTACAAACCTGAGGGCAGTGTTATTGAATGAAAATAGGAAAGTAACAAAATAAATCAATACAAAAGATCATGAAATAATTTCTGCTTATGTTTTGCTAGCCAATACAACAGCTGTATGGTTTTCATGCGTCTGGTATTTTCTGCAAGCTGTTTAGAATCAGAACTTTTGATATCAGTGTTGTTATTGTTAACTAAAAACATTTTGGTAATTGAAATAAAGCGGGAAATAAAATAAAATATAAATATTACTTGAAAAACTTAAACGAAATGTTAGCTTGGCAACTAATTGAAATAAAAAAGTTTAAGTCGAACTTCTAAAATTACTAAATCTAATCTGAAATGAAAATAAATTAAAGCTATATATAAATAAACCTAATAGAAAGTACATAAATTAATTAAACAAATTTAAAATGAAAACTGGAAATATACAAATAAAAAGCTAAATTTTAGCTTAAAAAAAATCTATATATATATATATATATATAAATATATATATATTGATAAATACTATAATGATATACTAAAGTACTTCACTGGTAAAACTGCACTCTGCACTGATGTCAATTCACAAATTATTATTTTTTTTAGTCAGTTCTTTTCAGTGAGTGATTCACTCTCAATATGCAGTAGATTGCTGTAAATATCCTGAATTGGTTAGTGATTTATTCTGAATCATTCAAACCATTCATTTTATAAAGAGAGAAAGAGAAAGAGTAGTTTGAGTAGTTTGCAACTTTATCTGCAGGTGTATTTGCCACCTATCATTCATCATTTTTTTTTTTTTTTAATTAATTTGATTAATTACCACTATGTAGAATAAAGTAGATTTTTCTTGGCCACTAATATAATTGAAGTTCATATTTCATAATTAAAGCACAGCGAGAAAAAAAAAAACAGAACCAAAAGTTTCCCAGAACAGTCATACACACACATTTACCATGTCATTCCAAATACATTGCGTGAGAAACATGAATAAAATGCAGGGAATGAGTGGAGGTCCTAACAAAAAGACTCCAACACCGAACTGCTTTTTCCCTTCAATCTAATTACCGCCACTCTCATTCCATCTGTTTTCCTGCATTTCTGATTGGTTGTGCTTGAGATGTGCTTAGTGTGGGGTGAGGAGGGCAGACAGGCTGTGTGTCGAGAGGACGGAGCGGCCGTCAGCGGAGGTTAGAGCGGGTCACGGCCGGAGAACAACTGACTGATTCAGATCTGCTCTGTCGCTCTGTTTCTGCTTTTGCTGGCTATGAAACAAGACGGCTACGAGAAGTACGAACGTGACGGATATGGCCAAACACAGAAAGAGCGCTTTTCAAAGACGCACACGTGCTAGTGAACGCTCATGTGTCACACCCACACTTACTCATCTTGCACTGTATGTGAACAACCATTTATCTGTACTGTATCTACTGAAATGGTTTTGTATTCTACGAAAGCCAAAAGAGTGTAAAATGATGAAAAAAAAAACATGTTCCCTTTCATGTCGGTTTTTTACCTAAACTCTTGATCTTGAATAAAAAGGTTCAAAGTTCAGCATCAGCTACTGTTTGTAGCTGTTAAAATGCTTTTCAATCTGGTCCAGGTTATATGAAAGACACTGAATTGAGGACATTTGACTCAGGGTGAATGGAGAACAGGTGTGAAAACAGCTAGGTGCCACTGAAGCTAATGCTGAACACCAAATTACCTGCGTTTGCTATGAACTATGCACTATTTATAGTATAACTAGTATTGTATACCGTATTTTCTCTCAAATAAGTCGCACCCGAATATGAGCCAGATTTACATCAGCTTGCACCAGCGCAAACCGTAAAGAAAAACTACTGTAAAAAAGTTATTTTTGTGTGTGTGTGTGTGTGTGTGTGTGTGTGTGTGTGTGTCCGTTAAGTCCACAAAACCTTAGTTTGTAGTCCGCACTACATATGACACAAGAATCCTATACCTACATTACACGCTACAAACCATAACAATCAGATATTGTGAGGAGAATCGGTTTTACATTCACAAATATCTCAGCATGTTAATTTTACTGTTCTTTCAAGTCTTCATTTTATATGATTAATATATCTGTATATCAATACAAAGGCCTTGCTGAATCTATTTCAATTTTGCTTATTGTGTGCATGTGCAGGACTGGAGAAGGAAGGACAACTGGTGTTATATGATCACAGATCAGGAGCAGACGTTTGAGGATGCAGTGAGAGGATATTACTGCAAATCTCTTGTTACTGTAGAAAGCAGGTATGTAGAAAACATCTGGATGGAATTTTGTTGGTTTTGGACAGAGTAAGCGTTAGCTGTGAACGGTGGCAAATTAGTTTGTACTCAATTTGAATGGAGTAGAATTTAGTCTATTAAACAACTAACACATACGCTACTTTTTTAGTTGGTACCATTACCTAAAATGTCTATTTTATTCTTAACAAAATCGCTTTAACTTTTCAAAATCACTTGCATTCACTTGCATCGCTTAGGCTACATTTATTTAATTGAAAATACTGTCAAACCTGTAATACTTTGAAATAATATTAGTTTCCTATTTGAATATATCTTAAAGTGTATTTATTCCTGTGGTGGCAAAGCTGAATTTTCAGCAGTCTTCAGTGTCACGTGATCCTTCAGAAGTCATTCTAATATGCTGATTTTCTGCTCAGCAAACATTTATTTAATTAAATGTTACAAACAGTTGTGCTGCTTTATATTTTTTGGGAAACCATTATACATTTTTTTTTTAGGATCCTTTGATGAATGTTACGTTCAAAAGAATTGATTTGTACTAGAAATATCAGGAACACTTTAAGGGTTCAATTCTCACTATTAACTAGTTGCTTATTAGCATGCATATTACTCGGACATTGGCTTTTTATTAGTTCTTATAAAGCACATATTAATGCCTTATTCTGCTTGACCATATTCTACATCCCTTAATCCTACCCAATACCTAAACTTAACAACTACCTTACTAACTATTAATAAGCAGTAATTTAGTTTGTTAGGTCAAAAGTGGTAGTTAATAGTTAATAGTGAGAATTGGACCCTAATCTAAAGTGTAATTGAAATATCTTTTATAACTTTATAATTATGTCACTTTTGATCAATTTCATGCAACTCCCATAAAAAACGTCTGAATGGTAGTTTATGTAACTAATGGAACTTCCCAGGATCATAAACCAACCTGGAATAACCAGGTAACGCGTTTCATATAGTGTTAACCTCAAATGAGTAGCTGAGTCAGGCAATGCTTACTATACAAGGATATTTACGATGTTTACAACATGAAAGAAGCAGATACATTCATCACAACTGGAGTGTGTGGTTTCTCCGTGGCAGGTTTGAGCAGGCCTTTCTAAACAGCCTGATCAGGGAAATGGGAGGTTCTGACTCCCAATCCTACTGGACAGCCCTACAGGACAAGGACAAAACCATAGAGTACCGCTGGCTGACCCTGAATGGCTCGTCGACACCCCTCAACTACAGCAACTGGAACCGACACCAGCCAGGTAAGACATTAAAACAGTTACCATCACACACCTGGGCTAGCAGGCACACACAGACTTTATTCGATGGTCTCTCCCTCTGCCTGCAGTGATTAGTGGGGGGTGTGTGGTGATGTCTGGAGGTCAAGCACTGGGTCACTGGGAGGTGAAAAATTGTAACACCTTTAAGGCCTTGGCTGTGTGCAAACAGGAAGTGAGCAACAACCATGACACCCTGATACCTGTGCCACACATAGATATAAACGCACCATGTCCGACAGGATGGGAGAGCCGCAAAAGCCTGTCTCACTGTTACAAGGTGCAGAGAGTATATACTCATAAACCAATTATAGAGTAACTGCACGCTCTCATAATCTTGCTTTGAATCTTTTGTTTGATACATTTTTACCTATTGTTTACTTAATGTTTCGCATGTTACTGCCGTTCATGTCTGTTGGATCATGATCTGTTTGTTGTTTAGGTGTATCACAGTGAGAAGATCCTGATGCAGCGCACCTGGACCGAGGCGCAATTCTTCTGCCGGGCTTTGGGTGCTGATCTGGTCAGTTTCCATCACAATGAAGAACAGACTTTTGTCAAAAATCTCCTTTCCATGATGTTCCAAAGGTTGGTTTACACGTTTACCCACGATAGGTGTTTTTTTTTCTTTTTCTTAAGAAGTCTCTTATGCTCACAAAGCTCAATTTAAACTCCGATATGATGTTAATTTATACTAATATATATCAACATAGAAGAACATTATTACTATCTATGTTAAAAACAGTTGTGCTTCTTAATATATTGCTTAATTAGCATTTTCCCAGGATTTTTTGATAAATAAAATTTTCATTTTGGAACGTTTGTAACATTTTAAATGTCTTACTCTCACTTTTGATCAGTACTAGTGTGGGTGTATACTGTATATATACATAATGCTAAATAAAAGTGTTAATTTAAAAAAAAAAATCTTACTGACCCCAAAATTGTATATGGTAGTCTATGTAAGAGTGCATTTCTCAAGACCAAATTGAAAATAAAGGATTTAAAATGTAGTTTAAAACTGAAAGGTTTAAATATTAAGTAAATACATATGTAAGGTTCTGAATTATTTATAGGTAAAATAAACTAACCTAACAAAATAAAAGTAAATGTTTGACATTGTCAAAATCACAGACTTTTGGACCCAACTGTATCTGGATATATTCTTAAATTTTTTGTCTCCAATTTTGACAAGTAACCTAACTTATACAGTAATAATTGATTAGAATTATTGATTATAAAAATAGATTGAACTACCTTTTTTTTTGCAATTCTAAATTTTATTTATTTATTTTAGTGCTGTAAAATGTATTAATCTAACATAAAAGTTACACACACACACACTCAGACACACACATGCATATATATATATATATATATATATATATAAACTTTTATGTTAGATATAAACATTTATGTTAGATGAGATTTATCGGGATTAATCGATTTAACAGCACCAATTTATTTATTTACTTATTTTTCTCACTCCTTCCTTTTCTGTTTGTCTCTTCTCAGTACAGAGGGTCGCTGGTTTTGGGTGGGCTTTACTAAGAGAAACCCTAGGTCCGAGGGAGCCTGGGAGTGGTCAGATGGCACGCCGGTAAGAATTCAGAGAAAAAAAGAGAAACAAACAAAAAAGCCAGGAAAAGAGAAAGCAGAGAGTCGAGTGATTTGGATATGTTTGAATATTATCTACATGTAAAGAAAAAAGACAGAAAATCCATTTAGAAAAACAGACTATCATGGAGGAACCAGTTCATCAGCTTTAGTTATTTTAAATAATTGTCATATTCATACCATTCCGTAGGTGGTGAAGTCGTTCATTGAGGACATGAATGAAGTGGACTCTCACATGTGTGCTGTGTACAGTGACCTCACAAACAGTCTCACGGCCCACTCATGTGACTCCAAATATGAGTGGATTTGCAAGGTCCCCAAAGGTTTGTGTTTAGGATGTATGGATATACATTTCAATATTTAATGAAAATTTTATCAACCTGCTGAAAAGACCAGGGGCCAGTTGCATAAACAGCCATTAAGTTAAGATGGTGTCTGAAGAACTAGAATGACCAACTAGCAGTTAGTTTGGGGTAATCAGTCTTACTTTTCGGTATCAATTTAGACCGATCTACGTTTTTATGTAACTGACTTAAAAATGCATGTACAGAAAAAAATTGGATGACTAGTCTTAGTGGTTTATGCAACCCGGCCCTAGCTTAGACATTCTTAAATTTCCACACTGCTTTCAGGTAATAATTTGAATTGTTACCTTTTTAATTATTTTGTATTTCATTGAAATAGGTCTAGTCATGGTCTCTGATTTATAATAATAACAATAATATGTTTTTTTGAGGATAAAACAACAACATGCTTGTCTTTTAAGCCGGAAGAACATCCATAAAACTGCACTGAAATATAAATGAATTGTTGAAATGTAGATGTTTTTCCTCAGGTGTGGAGTTGGTCAAGCCGTACTGGTACAGCGACCGTAAGTACAGTACAGGTAAATACTATAAAGACTCACTTATGATGTTGATGATGATGACATTTGTTTTTGTTTATGGTGCAGAACATGAGCCATGGGTGTTTTTTCGTGGAGCTGAATATTACTTTGCCAGTAAGCCGTTTCCCTGGGAGGCCGTCGCTTTCGCCTGTAAGATGATGGGCGCTGATCTTCTCTCTGTTCACTCTAGCGAGGAACTGAACTTCATCAGAGAACGCATAAAGGTTATTATATAGTTATTTACTTATGTATCACTCAAAAGTCTGGGCTCAGGACGTTTTTTTTTTTTAAAGAAATTAATACTTTTATTCAGCAGGGATGCATTAAAGTGATCTTATACTATGGGGCTGTTGAATGCTTGAACTTGATTGGCTTGATTGGAACTTGAAAGTAGTTCCGGGCAGGTCTTGACCGCATTACAGTTCCATATCACTTCACCAAATGATTTCAGTTATTTCAAAGGTCCTTACAGACTACAGAACCAGAACCCACAACAACTGACCAAGCAAAAAAAAATCTAGTAAACAATAGAATAAAAACGACAAATTATTTCCATTTTTTTTTTTGCCACAGAATTACGTTTTATGTAAGGAAAGCACATACTCTCTTTCTCTCGCCCACTTAAACGCACACACATAGAGTACGGACACACACTCGCACAGAAATCTGATGATTTTATCAGTAAAATAGTGTAGCAACTTAAAAGCTACATGACAGTTCTCACTAGCAATTTAATAATGGCGCTGTTTTTGAAGCAGATAAACTTACAGTTTCGCTATTAGTAGATGCTGCCGAACACTGTGGAGAGACAAACAGACTCTAGTAATTCACATATGTTTAATCTCTCCTGACCAATGTCTTGAAATACATAATCTTAACAATGTAGTGTGGTAACCCTAGTATAAGCAAAATAATGCTCTGCTTCGCGTTGTGGCTGCATTACCACCTCGGGTGTGCATTATTTTCTGCTGTTCTTTTGAACTTTCTTTTCATCAATAAATCCTTTAAAAAAAAAATCACTGTTTCCACAAAAACGTTAAGCAGCACAAGTGTTTTCAACATTGATAATAATAAGAAATGTTTTTGAGCATCAAATCAGCCAATTAGAACGAATTAATGTGACACTGAAGACTGAAGAGAAATGGCTGCTAAAAATTCAGCTTTGCCGTCACTGGAAAAATTGCACTTTAAAATATATTCAAATAGATTATATTTGAACTAATATTTGTTTCCCAATATTAATTCTTTTTTTTTTTTACTGTATTTTTGATCAAATAAATGCAGCATTGGTGAGCATAAGAGACTTTTAAAAAAACAGACTGACCCCAAACATTTGAACAGTAGTGTGTGTGTGCGCTGTATATATACATAAATACTTATACTAACTATATGTATGTATATAAAAAAACATCTTTCTTTGTGTCTTTCTTTTTTAGGAATCTAAATATTGGTGGATTGGTTTGTCTGCTAACAGCGATCACAATGGCCTCAGGTGCCTTTCTTTGACTACCATAATGAGGCTCTTTTCCAGTAGAATTAAGTTAAACATTTGACTTTTATATATGTATTTATTGTCATATAATAAGTGAACGATAAAGGCAGAAAGAAACAGGAGAAATGTTATTTATTCTTTAAAAAATTATTGTATTTTTCTCAAGTTAACTTGTCAAGATAACAATTGCATTTGGTCAGCAAGTATTACAGAAATCACACACTTCACCTTCATGAAAGAAAGATGAGCATAAAATGACCAAGCAGACTTAATGTTGGGATTTGTGTGTTTTATGTGTGTGTCCTACAGTTGGACTGATGGATCCGCTCTGGATTATGAGAACTGGGAAAATGGTCGATTTTCCCGAAAGCCTGGTCAAAACTGCATCCAAATGTCGTCTCAGTCCGGTAAATAATACATGCACACACAATATTTTAAGCACACACAAGTATCATTATCCAGTATACTCAAACACAGCTTATCGGTGATGTTGCGCAGGTCAGTGGTCGACAGGAAGCTGTAAAGATCCTCATGGTTACGTGTGCAAGCGCAGAACGGTGTCTTTAGTGGAGAACCCACTCGAGCCCCACTACATCGGCAGCTGCCCTGAGAACTGGTTCTACTTCGGACACAAGGTTCATATACACTAGAAGCTGGTTTAGCATCCTTGTGAGAATGTAACCTAGATCAGTGGTTCACAAAGTGCATATTCCTTTCATATTGCTCTTGCAAAGTAGTATCACTTCATTTACATATTTACTGGTTTGTCTATTTATTTTGGAATGTTTTTCTATTTTCTATTTTTTGTACCATTTAAAATGTTTTGCAGCACAACTTATATTAAACAAAAAAAAATCCATTTCCTTTTTTTTCTCAATAATCATGAGAAAAAAATATGAAGCATTAAAAAATTCAGGACTTTTTTCACTGCAGTTTTTTTTTTTAACAAAAACTTAATTTAACAATTAACTCCTTATATTGTAGACTCATAGACTCATACTTTCACATGCATCAGTTTTTTTAAAAAGGAACTGATATTAATAGCACACCAGAGTATGTTTCTATCCATTTTCTTCAGAGATGACCTTCAGAAATCAACTATTTATTGATAATTTTAGGTTCTTGTGTTTTGTTGTATGATTGAGAATTGCTTGTTTGTGATTGGTTGCCAGTGTCTGTTTCTGCATCTCCCAGCCCGTCCGGAAGAGGGGAAAACTTGGCAGGATGCTGAGTCCATCTGCTCATCCTATTCGGGATCTCTGGTGTCCATAGAGGATGAAATCGAACAAGGTAAAGACACGTTCATTTCCGATGTTGTTTTATATTGACATTTTGCCAAAAATCAAGCGTAGCGTTAGTTCTGGCAGGTCACGTTAGTCAAGCTCGCATCAGCTGATCCACGTCTACCTATAGGAATATGACGCCTATCACCGTGTACATATATAAGCTCCTTCAGTATTATCAGTAGCTGTCACTTTTCTCAGGAGCTTATTACCCTCCTCCCTCCCCAGCTCCTCCTCTCGTCAGTCAGGATTTGGCATTTTGATTTCCCTAGAATCAGAATAAATTCTCGAATTATGTTGTACTTTAAAATCTTGAATTAATGATATCTGCATACATTCATGTTGGTTCTGTTCTGTTTACCCTATGGGGGGTTATTGCTGCTCTCTAGGCTGCATGGATGCGCAGGTAGTTCTCGCCCAGAATGGAACCATACTGCCAATCCAAACTGTATGCTAATTGTCATCGTATCTGACGATAGTGGTCCTGACAGAACTTTATATTGATGGTCCCTTTTGAACATTTTGTTAACTATAAGTAACTTCGCAACTAGATGTCAACTAACTCTCATTAGAGTATTAATATCTGCTAACTCTTTATTGTGATTGTCCTCTAAAAAACATTCTACTGACTATAAGTAACTTTGCAACTACATGTCAACTTATTCTAACCCTAATCTAACAGTCTACTAATACTCTACTAACACTCTGATGAGAGTTAATAGACATCGTTACTTACTACTTATAGTCAACAGAATGTGTTAAATGGACCATTAAAATAAAGTGAAACTGACATTTTTTTCATGGCTTTTATCTTTATGGTTGAAGCCTACATCGTCATGCTGCTTCATGGCAGGTCAGCGGGGGTTTGGATCGGTGCACAGGGGCGTTTTTCTCCCAAATGGATCAACGGGAAGCCAATCGTCTATGAAAACTGGGAGGTATAAACTCAGGATTTAATATATTTGAAATGTAACTTGATTCCAATACTGTTTTTAAATGTTTGTTTTTTTCTGTGTGTGTCTACAGAAGTCTTATTATAGATCTTCTATGGAACATCATTGTACTTACCTGTCCAACAGTCATATCTTCCGTATGACAGGGGAATGGCAAGATGACGTCTGTACTGAGAGCATATATGGCTTTGTCTGCCAGAAGCCACAAGGTAGGCTCATTTTCAAGAAATAAATAGATTTTTCACAATAGAGATCTTTATGTATTTATTAGTATCGACCGATAGTACATATTTATGTAATTGAGGATACACATTTAATACATTTTTACATTTATCTTGCCGTTGCCGTCATCATCATTAACTTGATCATTACATTTTCAGAAAACATTCAAAAGTAACATAAAATACTTGGAACTTTGGTTAACGTTCATATAATATATATATATATATATATATATATATATATATATATATATATATATATATATATATATATATATATATATATATATATATATATATATATATATATATATTATATGAACGTTAACATAATAATAATTATTATAATAATTAATATAAATATACTGTTATATATATATATATATATAAATATAATACATAATAAATATACTGTTATATATATATATATAAATAATATAATAAATATAATACATAATAAATATACTGTAATATAAATATATATATATATATATATATTATTTTTTTAATTTATTTTTTTATGTTTTGAATGTTCATATTTTTGTTAGCTGGGTGGTTATTGTTCATAACATGCAAATAATTCTAAGCTTTTTAATACCGGTGCTGTGCATCCCTACTTTATCTCAGACATCACCAAGCGACCAACTCAGCCCTATTACACCGCTTCCTCTCTGGACTCATCTGAGTATAAGAACCACAGTTACCGAATCATCCACGGCAACTTGAGCTGGTACGAGGCCCAGGAAGCATGTTTGGAGAAGGGGGCGTCACTTGTGCGAATCACAGACCCGTATCAGCAGGCCTATCTCAATGTGCTCATCAACAGGTTTGAAGCCCCACTCTGGATCGGCTTGTACAGTACAGATGTAAGGAGCCTTTGAAATCACATTGTGATGTATTTTGATTAATTCTATTGATGTATTAAACAAGAGCGCCCTCAATCTCCATAGGATTATATAGATCACCAGTGGTCCGATGGCAGCGAGGGATCGTTCACTAACTGGGAAATGCCAAAAGGAGATGGAGACTGCGGGTTCATGGATGTTAATGGACGCTGGAAATATGCAGAATGTGACATGCTGTTATCAGGAGCGATATGCTACATACCTCCTCCTAGTGAGTCCATTCCTCCTGTCGTTCGATTCATTTTATTAGTTTGTAAATTGTTGATATCTGACTGAGATTCTTGTTTGACCTCACACAGAAAGCATTGCTTTCTCATATGAAGTGGTATGTCCTGAACGCTGGCTGAAGTTTCGCGGGAGCTGCTATTATTTTAAAAATGTTGCAACAAAGATGACCCTGGAGAAAGCGAGAAATCACTGTAAAAAGAATGGTACTGATTTTTTATATTGTTTAGATCAAGAGCTCCACCTAGGGGTGGCTTTGATCATCTTTGGTTGCATTTGCATGGTTTAGCAAGGCTTTTATTTTTCTCAGGAAATTCTTCAGACCTTCTGACAATTCAAGATGATGAGGAGAGCCGGTTCGTCATTGACGAGTTGGTGCGTTATTACAAGGGGCCTAAGAAATTTTGGCTAGGAATTTTCTACAACACTGACAGTAAGTAATTAGATATTGAGCATTTAGTAAATTTATATCATAAATATAATTATATATAAATGAAAAAATATATAATGTATTTAGAATTTATATATATATATATATATATATATATATATATATATATATAATATTGAGCATTTAGTAAATGTCTGTTTTATGTTTTATGCGTTCAGTCTTATGTTTATTGAAAGTTTTATCTGAAAAATAAAATTGTCCTTATGTATCCAAAATGCTTATTTTTAGAGAACACTTTGACTCGATTGGATGGCTCTCCGCTCCAGTACACTTATTGGCGCTCCAAAGCTCCAGATCCCAGTGTCATGAGGGCTGGTCTATGTGTGACTATGCGGATATCAGATGCTGTGTGGCAGTTAGACAACTGCACTGACACCCAGGGCTTCATCTGCAAAACCTCATCAGGTAAAAGGAATGACCTTTAACCACCACAAACCACCAGCGGAGGCGCAGTACAGTCCCAGTCCATGTTTACTGCAGAAACCGAACAGGAAATGACTATTGGCCTTAGAGTGGTGTATCATTTGTGTACTGACTCACAAGTTGCAAAATAAGAATCTGTAAACGTCATCCTATCCTTCCGTAATTGCAATAAATCCTTTCCGCATGGGTCAGAATAGCCTGAAGCCCTAAAATTACACTTTTTTGTTTTGTCCAGAAAGCTTATATCATTTTGTTTTGATCATATTTTTTAATGCAAATTGTTTGGGAGATTTTCTTGTTATTTTTAATTTTATTTACCTTTAAATTATTCGATTTTATCAATAAATTATATAAACTCAGCACATTCTTTACATTCTTTCAACTTTAGTTCAAAATAACTAACCATTTCATGCATAACCCTGTTAATTCAGATCAAAATATCGCACGTTGGGTGTCTCTGTTGACCTCCTGTGGAAAACAAATTATGTAACATGATATTTCATGACAAGCTCATTTATCGAGCATATGAACTGTTGCCTGGGTCCTAGAGTCATTTTCCCACGTTTATTTCCTCAGTATGCATTCAGGTATCGATTTAGACATCATAAAATCATCAATTTTTGGTAAAGTTTTAGCATTTTTAATTTTGACCATTTTGAAAAAGGTTTTCTATTTATACTGAAGTGTCAGATATTGTGACGATTAAAGTTAGTAGGGTGGGGGGATGTGTTAGCCTGGTTAAAACCAGACCATTCTCAGTTGTAACTGAGTTATGGTCTGGCAAAGCATCATAGACAAATCATTTCCAGAGGGGCGTCACCAACGGACGTCGCGGATGGACCTAAAACCAATCAGAGCGATGAAGGAGATGACGTATGCAGAGCGGCGGAGAAACTTCTTATGTTTCTTAATATACAATAAAGAATATTGTTCTTTGCTCGGTTTTTAACAAAAAGGAAACGTTCAAATCGCTTAAAACAGACGCGATAGCTGATTCGAATGAGTGATGTTTGACGGCGGCATCCATCTTTGTAATGTAGGCTACAAAATCTGCTTCAAAATCCCAGCGCTGTCGTCATCGTGTAAAGCCCGCCCCAGCATTTCTGATTGGTGCCTCAATTTCGACGGATTGGAAATGGGCTTGAATGAGCTCTTTGCCAGACTAACTTTCAGAGCAAATCTAAATTTGCCGGAATTTGTCTGGGTTTTCACAGGCTAGGGTGGTGTTGTTGTAAATGTGTTGAAATCTCACCACTTCATATCTGTGTTCATTTTGACTGACTGATTTTTATTTGAAACAAAAACAAACATTGACCCGAGGAGAGAATGAGGTTAAAGGAATAGCCCTCACAAAAGTACATAAAAAAAAAATCATTATTCATTCAGATGTTTTGCTTTGCATTACAGGAGCCATCAAAGAGGTAGAATTGGAGCCATTGAAAGGTTAGAATAATCTTTTTTGCTGAATCATATTTTTGAGGAAGTGACACTTCCTATGTTTACTCTGCAACACTATCAGCTCTGGTTTGAAGCGATACAGTACCTCAAAATTGAGTGTAAATTATTTTATAATTTGTCTACAGTGTTTAGTTCTGTTTCAATCATGGTCAGGCATCATATTAAAATACATGTTATAAAGTATGTTCTAAGACTCAACGTGTCATTTCGTTTCAGGTCTGCAACGAGGTGTGATCTCAGTGGCTGCTTTGGTGGCCATTGTGTTGTTTGCTGTGATGATTGGATCATTCTGGCTTCTTTACAAGAGAAACATCCTTTGCATTCAGAGGCTTCCTACATTTGGCAGTGCCTATTACAGACAGACAAGCTCCCAAGCCAGTGATCAAGATGAGAGTGTTTTACTCCCAGACCTAGAGACACAAGCACGGGACAAGTATGCGTGTGTGAGTGTATAGGTGCATGCGTTCGTGTGTGATTTGCGTGAGAGTGTGTTAGTTCATTCAGGGACTCTAGTGGGAATTTGATAAAGATAGTTGAGTTGTCTGTCCGTACTGTAGCAACAGGAGGATATTGTGCACAAACATGTCAATCCCACTACAGTCCATTTAAAATTAATATGAAAGGGCTATTCTTTATGAAGTAGGAAATGGGGCTTTTTACACTTTGTCTCATATTCAGGACAACAACAGAATTCCTCTAGAATGTAAAAGTAAAAATGGCCAAATGGGCTTGTTGGTTGAATGTGGTTTTATATTGTTTAGGTGTTACGGCCTGTTTGCATCGACACAAAGCATGTTCAGCATTAAAACTCAGTGCGATTTTTGCGTAAATGCGTAAAACCGTCAGGCGGACTGAATAAATCTGTAACAGTAAGTGGCGCTTAAAGTAAAGCCGAAATACTAAAAGGTGTCTGATAAGAAAACAAACCAGTTGGCTTATCAAAGTACTCTTTTTGTAAACGCCACCAGGTCATTGGCTGCGTCCGAAAGCTTAGGCAGCTGATTTTTTGCCCCGCGGCCTCATCAGGTAGTGACAGGATTTGGCAACGAAGGTACCTCATGAAACGGTTTAATGATCTACAACAAAACAGAGAGAGCTTTGGTGATAACTCAATTTCTACAACAGTATTTTCTCACCAGAAATGACATCACAAATGGAAAACGTTGGTCAAAAATGTACATTCACACACAAACTGACCATCAACCGCAACTTTCTGATGGCTTATTATTTTTTAGCTTAATAGTTCAGTTCAAAATGAAAATTCTGTCATCATTTACTCGCCCTCAAGTTGTTTCAAACCTTTATGAATTTCTTTCTTCTGCTGAGCGCAAAAGAAGATGTTTTGAACTTGACTTCCATAGTAGAAAAAAAATACATTTGAAGTCAATGAGGTCCATCGTCTGTTTGGCTACCGACATTCTTCAAAATATCTTCTTTTGCGCTCAGCAGAAGAAAGCAAATTCATAAAGGTTTGAAACAACTTGAGGGCGAGTAAATGATGACAGAATTTTCATTTTGAAGTGAACTATTCCTTTAACTGTCACAGAATGGAACGCACAGGATATCAAAGGGAGCGAAGGATGAATTCATGCTGCCTTTAAAAATCGATCAGATAAAGGTATCTCAGGAGACAGGAAGGGAAGCTAATATTGGGTTCTGACGTGCTTTGATGCCTTCCTGTTTAAGCTTTCAGACGCAGACATAGTTTTATGGAACAGCAGTGGCTCTGGGCATGTGACCAAAAAAGTGTGAATCTTATTGGTTGGCCAGTTCATCACTAGCTATAGAAAAGAGTTTAGAACCCCTCTCTGTTAAAAAATAATTCCATCGCATTGACAGCATGGGGATGTTTGTGACGGTCTAAACAGACACATTTACTTCCGTTCATTCCAATTAAAATGTATGTTGCACTTACTGTATTTTGCTTCGAACATTCGTCTTTTTGTGAACAGGCCTTTAAAGTCAACATGAAATCAAAATTGACCCAATTTACTTTCTGGTGCAATGAGAACCAGGCAGTCGAAGAAGTTGATGTAAAATTATTAATTTGAATTGAAAACAAATTAAATGTATGAATAAGGACATTATCATAAAAAATGACCATTTTTGATACACCACTTTCTTAAAGGTGTACTCAGTATTTGTTTTCCTCATTAAAAAGTTGCACACGTAAAGATTTTTTTTAATATGAAAAATGTGTCAAACAAAAACACAATTACTGAGTGTACTTTCAGTCTGTGCAAGTTTTGCTTATCTTTTTTTTTTTTTAAATGATCAAAATGTAATAACTCACTCCACATCTGAAACGACTTTCCTTTTAAACAATGATTGCCTGCAAACTTTTGTTTGAAACAGAAACTTTTAATGATGTTACATTTTGAAACATTCATCACATAGTGAAAGTAAAAGGGGTAGTGGATGAAATTTCATGTTGACTTTATATTTTACTCTAATATGAACTATTGCAACTATTAAACAATGCAACTTTCGGATCTCTGTCCCAGCTAACAAAAATAAATTCAAAGAACTGTTGGCTAACGTTCCCGTTAAGTTATGAAAACGTTATTTCTGAACGTTCTCTGAAACATTCAAAAGGTCCATGTTTGTAATGTTTTCTCGGTTAGGGGAACATAATGGGAACGCTTTGAACGCATTTAAAGTGTTAGACAAAGGTTCAAGTAAAACATTTCAGAAAAAACATGCCATCAATAATTTTTTTGTGAGAACATTATCAAAGACCAAATAACTTAAAACGAAAATTCTATTAATATTACTGGAAGAACGCTCGTTCATAAATTTGAGAGAACCATGCCAGAACGTTAGCCAAAGTTCTGAGAAGGTTCCCTGTTAGCCGGGGTGATCCTCCTACCCAGGACGAACAGATCTTTTGAAGTCTTTTAATAGTTCATCTACAGCAGGAAGCTTGTTTCCACAAGTAGCGTGTTCTAGATAGAACAATAAACTACAGTAAAAGAGTCCCACTGCACACCAAAGCACAGCAGAACAGTGAGGCCATGAATAAATGTTTACCTTGCACGGTCGGTGGTGTTATCAGTAATACAACCTTATTTTAATATTGTATTCTCTCCTTTGATCCCTGAAACTAGTTTGAGCTAAAGTGTGTTTGTTTGGGTTACATGTTTGTTCTTTATACACCTTACCTTGCACAGCTCCCATTGCACCGGAGCCATGTTATGCACTTCAGAATCTTCTTAAAAAAAACTTGACCCCAAGTTCAAAGTTCAAATCTTCATTTCGGCTGTTTTTCTCCTCTGTATTTCACTGAATGTGCTTCTATGACTTTTTGCATTGTTTAACGGAAATTAGGCTATTAGTGCGTTAATATTTGTCACAAAAAAGTGAATGAAGCACACGCACGAAAGAGTGCACGTTTCAGTTTCAGGAATCCCCTCTGTAATAGGCCTAAGCTATGAATATGAAACTGCCTTGGAATTTTCTTTTTTTGTGTGTGGAATATCTGGCAAGACAATCGTGGCTTCATTGTTTTTTTTATTTTATTTAATCGACACACATGTCATGTATTTGTAGTACATTTTGATAAGGAGTTATATTCTGATTTTCATTCTATCCTTTTATGTTACTGTAAGACTGTGTTTATATTTGTGATTTTGTTTAAAGGGCCTTCATAGTATTATTGCGTGTCACTGTTTACATTTTTAATGTTTTTACCATATTTTAGCAGTTTTGTTTCTAAAGAAGTACAATTGTCAGTGTACATTTTGGCTTTATTTCTTTTCTTTTTTTCTTTTCATGACAAGTTTTCAAGAAAACATTAAAATCTCTTTGTCTTTTATAATTATATACAATGAATCTATAAACACAATTTATTTGAATTATAATAACAAAGAGCAACACATTAATTTGTACCTCCTCATTATATCAGTCACAGGTTAATGAAAAAGATTGTTCATACTTTGTTAAACCAATTAACCAAAATAAGCAGTTGATATTGGAGTTTCTGTGTCATCTATGCAGTAACATTGTTCTTATGAGGAATTTGCTCCCAACATGAAACAAAGCACAATAAAGGCTAACAATCTCATACACGAAATGCAGTATACAATACTGTACTAAACAATTTACAATATAACTCAACCAGAGCTGCTGAGTCTTTAGCCATTTTTAAGAAACACTTATTATATAAAACCTTACTAGATGTAACCTACTGCGCTGGACTAGGGACTTGTCACAGCACTTGCATATTGTTCCCTTTTGGTTAGTTTTATTGCTTCTATCGCTCTCCTCATTGGTAAGTCGCTTTGGATAAAAGCGTCTGCTACACAAATGTGCATGTACTATAACCATACTAAAAAACAAAACAAACGCATGCACACACACACACACACCCACATGTTAAACTGATGTTTCATGTCAAGAAGGTGGACCCGCCCTCCTCTTCGCGCTTGCAAAACTCAACGAGTGAGAGAATCATGCCAAAACTGAAAGCGCAACCGTAGCCTACAAATCGAGTTATTTCGGGAATTTTTTTGCCCCATGCACACAACAAGCCATTAAGACATTTGCAACATTTTATTTTTTTACACAAAGATTGATTTTACGCAATGCATCTGTTTTGCAGTTCCTGACTGCTGTCTTTGCTTGGAAATTGCTGTGCACAGGCCTGCAATGTTTTTGGCCGCATTTGTGCGCAAAAACCGTGCCAAAAGTGTAAGCGCGGAATGTTAATTACATTTACGAATAACAGTACAATTCTGCTAATATTTTTTTCATACACTTGAAAGTCGATTTACACCTTTACAAAATTCTATTGTGCATGCAAACTTAATTTATGCTTGCAATCTTATGTACACATTCACAAATCTTACCCTGCGCTTGCAATTCTAAGGCATCATATTACCCTTATAGGGGTGACAGTTAAAGGGTTTTAATAATGAATGTTGCTATAATATATAAAGAGGTTGATGAGACACACGAAGCACGATCAATAAGCAGAAGCTGCAGCACTTTTTATTAGGGCGTGACGTTTGCACCATGACGTAGTGTACTTGACAGCTGACACACACCACAGCGGCCCGTTTGGGTAATAATAAACTGAAACAGAAAATGTTTCAGTCGAGGGAACATCAAGGGGGGTTTTATATCGCTTAGCGTAAGAGCACAAACCCGGTCATTACAATCATATGTAGTTTGGTGAAACGTGTGACTGCAGTCAGGAGGGGTTGTTTACATTTCACATCATGGATTGGAGCACACAGAAGTTGTTTTACACCATTATATTCCTTCTTTCAGGAGAAAGCGTAGCTCCAAGCTACGCATCAGCTGTAAACACCGGTAAGTCTGCCTTTCTGTTCTGTACGATATACATCCTCCTAAATGCTATTGAAACAAATATTATTGAACCATTTTGAAATTTAAAACTTCAAAAAGCCTAAAATGACCGAAGCCCTGCCAGTCTGATGGTGATGGTGCTGTTACCTCGAGAGGGAGTTAAAGCAGGTTGTTTCAGTTGGTTTTATAATTTGTGGGTTCTGTGGGCCATTTGTTAATTCAGTTTGCATGTGTGAGTTCGTGGGCCTGGTGTGTTGTTCACATGCTGCCTGTTTATTGGGTCATGACCAATTTTTGGAAATCAATACAGTTTTTTAACAGCACTGATATATGACCCACTTCATTGCCTCATGGAGATCACGGCTCATATCCGCCTTCTGCAAAACACCTCCTCATATTTCTGTTTGATGTGTGTGTGAGATAGAGACACAGAGAGAGAGAGCGTCCATTAGCCTTCAAATTATGAAGTCCATATCCTTTTTTATAACACATCCGCTGTATTTACCGTATTATTAATATTGAAGTTGTCATACCCTATATGTAGGCCTGTATGTATTTGTAAATATAATTGATTAAACATTCTAATTAATTAAATATTTGAAATACAATATGTAGGCTATATTACATCAAATTGTATTGATATATTGAATAACTGTATTGCTATATTTATAAAATATCTATTTGAGTTAGTGGGGGAGGAAGTGAGAAAAAGAACCATTTTAATTTTCATGACACTTTTATGGTCTTACGCCTTTAAACTGTTTTCCTTCGAGCCTTCAGGTTTGCCTTGTATTTTAAGGATTTACTATATTATTTATATTATGTTCATAGACATAATTCAAATACATAATTAAAACAATTTATAGTATCAACAATCATTGAATATGATTACGGTATATATTAACAAGCATTTATTTATATTATATTTTATTAACATTTTCATAGTTTATTTAATTGTATAGGCCCTAACTATAATAATTTTTATTTATTATGAATCAATCTATAAATTGTATTATGTAATATAAGAATTGAGAATGAGATTAGTTAACATTGAGATTATGTAGTTAACATAGTTATGTATTGAATATATGGTAACACTACAATTAAAGCTGCAAGCAGCATTGAAAGGGCCCTCGCACCCGTGCCACCGCCACCCGGTGGCTTT